>JAINUT010000733.1:0-23458 GCA_020205555.1 Panax stipuleanatus | reverse complement strand
GACCTACTCCTTCTTTCACAATTTAGAGAACCATGAAACAATAAGAAGGTCTCCTTAAATGAAGACTTGTGTGAGATGTACGCATTCATTTTAATGCGATAGTCATGGGATTGCTCCTTTTGATGCTAATCAAACTTAGAACGAAGTTATAGGACTCCTAATCACCTCACTTTGACAATTTTAGTGCACCAATGAAACAATAAGAAGGTTCCCTAAATGAAGAATTGTGTGATATGAACGCATGGTTTTGAACGCGATAGTCATGGTTTCTCGTTTTGACACTAATCAAACTAGAACGAAGTAATACAACTCTTAATCACCTCTTTCTTTGTAAATTTGAAACAACCAATGAAACAATATGAAGGTCTTCCTAAATGAAGACCTGTGTGAGATCTACGCATCGTTTTGAACGCGATAGTGATGGGATTGCTCCTTTTGATGCTAATTTCAACTAAACGAAGTAATAGGACTCATAATCACCTATATTTTGACAATTTGAGAGAACTAATGAAACATTAAGAATGTCCCTAAATGAAGACTTGTGTGAGATGTACGGATCGTTTGAAGGCACTAGTGATAGGATTGCTGCTCCTTTTGAGGCTAATCAAACTAGACGAATTCATAGGACTCATAATCACCTCTTTCTTTGACAATTTGAGAGAACCAATGAAAAATAAGAAGGTCTCCCTAAATCAAGACTTGTGTGAGATGTACACATCGTTTTTAACGCGATAGTCATGGGATTGCTCCTTTTGATACTAATAAAATTAGAACGAAGTAATAAGACTCCTAATCACCTCCTTCTTTCATAATTTTAGAAAACCAATGAAACAATAAGAAGGCCTCATTAAATGAAGACTTGTGTGAGATGTACGCATCTTTTAACGATAGTCATGGGATTGCTCCTTTTGATGCTAATCAAACTTAGAACGAAGTTATAGGACTCCTAATCACCTCTTTCTTTGACAATTTTAGTGCACCAATGAAACAATAAGAAGGTCTCCTAAATGAAGATTGTGCGAGATGTACGCATGGTTTTGAACGAGATAGTCATGGGTTTCTCGTTTTGACGCTAATCAAACTAGAACGAAGTAATACAACTCTTAATCACCTCTTTCTTTGTAAATTTGAAACAACCAATGAAACAATATGAAGGTCTCCCTAAATGAAGACCTGTGTGAGATCTACGCATCGTTTTGAATGCGATAGTGATGGATTGCTCCTTTTGATGCTAATTTCAACTAGAACGAAGTAATAGGACTCATAATCACTATTTTGACAATTTGAGAGAACTAATGAAACATTAAGAAGGTCTCCCTAAATGAAGACTTGTGTGAGATGTACGGATCGTTTTGAAGGCACTAGTGATAGGATTGCTGCTTTTGAGGCTAATCAAACTAGAACGAATTCATAGGACTCATAATCACCTCTTTCTTTGACAATTTGAGAGAACCAATGAAACAATAAGAAGGTCTTCCTAAATCAAGACTTGTGTGAGATGTACACATCGTTTTTAACGCGATAGTCATGGGATTGCTCCTTTTGATGCTAATCATTAGAACGAAGTAATAAGACTCCTAATCACCTCCTTCTTTCATAATTTTAGAGAACCAATGAAACAATAAGAAGGCTCTCTTAAATGAAGACTTGTGTGAGATGTACGCATCGTTTTTAACGCGATAGTCATGGGATTGCTCCTTTTGATGCTAATCAAACTTAGAACGAAGTTATAGGACTCCTAATCACCTCTTTCTTTGACAATTTTAGTGCACCAATGAAACAATAAGAAGGTCCTAAATGAAGAATTTGTGAGAGTACGCATGGTTTTGAACGCGATAGTCATGGGTTTCTCGTTTTGACACTAATCAAACTAGAACGAAGTAATACAACTCTTAATCACCTCTTTCTTTGTAAATTTGAAACAACCAATGAAACAATATGAAGGTCTCCCTAAATGAAGACCTGTGTGAGATCTACGCATCGTTTTGAATGCGATAGCGATGAGATTGCTCCTTTTGATGCTAATTTCAACTAGAACGAAGTAATAGGACTCATAATCAACTATATTTTGACAATTTGAGAGAACTAATGAAACATTAAGGTCTCCCTAAATGAAGACTTGTGTGAGATGTACGGATCGTTTTGAAGGCACTAGTGATAGGATTGCTGCTCCTTTTGAGGCTAATCAAACTAGAACGAATTCATAGGACTCATAATCACCTCTTTCTTTGACAATTTGAGAGAACCAATGAAACAATAAGAAGGTCTTCCTAAATCAAGACTTGTGTGAGATGTACACATCGTTTTTAACGCGATAGTCATGGGATTGCTCTTTTTGATGCTAATCACATTAGAACGAAGTAATAAGACTCCTAATCACCTCCTTCTTTCACAATTTTAGAGAACCAATGAAACAATAAGAAGGCCTCCTTAAATGAAGACTTGTGTGAGAGTACGCGTTTTTAACGCGATAGTCATGGGATTGCTCCTTTTGATGCTAATCAAACTTAGAACGAAGTTATAGGACTCCTAATCACATCTTTCTTTGACAATTTTAGTGCACCAATGAAACAATAAGAAGGTATCCCTAAATGAAGAATTGTGTGATATGAACGCATGGTTTTGAACGCGATAGTCATGGTTTCTCGTTTGACGCATAAAAACTAGAACGAAGTAATACAACTCTTAATCACCTCTTTCTTTGTAAATTTGAAACAACCAATGAAACAATATGAAGGTCTCCTAAATGAAGACCTGTGTGAGATCTACGCATCGTTTTGAACGCGATAGTGATGGGATTGCTCCTTTTGATGCTAATTTCAACTAAACGAAGTAATAGGACTCATAATCACCTATATTTTGACAATTTGAGAGAACTAATGAAACAATAAGAAGATCTCCCTAAATGAAGACTTGTGTGAGATGTACGGATCGTTTTGAAGGCACTAGTGATAGGATTGCTGCTCCTTTTGATGCTAATCAAACTAGAACGAATTCATAGGACTCATAATCACCTCTTTCTTTGACAATTTGAGAGAACCAATGAAACAATAAGAAGGTCTTCCTAAATCAAGCTTGTGTGAGATGTACACATCGTTTTTAACGCGATAGTCAGGGATTGCTCCTTTGATGCTAATCACATTAGAACGAAGTAATAAGACTCCTAATCACCTCCTTCTTTCATAATTTTAGAGAACCAATGAAACAATAAGAAGGTCTCCTTAAATGAAGACTTGTGTGAGATGTACGCATTCATTTTAATGCGATAGTCATGGGATTGCTCCTTTTGATGCTAATCAAACTTAGAACGAAGTTATAGGACTCCTAATCACCTCATTGTTTGACAATTTTAGTGCACCAATAAAACAATAAGAAGGTTCCCTAAATGAAGAATTGTGTGATATGAACGCATGGTTTTGAACGCGATAGTCATGGGTTTCTCGTTTTGACACTAATCAAACTAGAACGAAGTAATAACAACTCTTAATCACCTCTTTCTTTGTAAATTGAAACAACCAATGAAACAATATGAAGGTCTCCTAAATGAAGACCTGTGTGAGATCTACGCATCGTTTTGAATGCGATAGTGATGGGATTGCTCCTTTTGATGCTAATTTCAACTAAAACGAAGTAATAGGACTCATATCACCTATATTTTGACAATTTGAGAGAACTAATGAAACATTAAGAATGTCGCTCCTAAATGAAGACTTGGTGTGAGATGTACGGATCGTTTGAAGGCACTAGTGATAGGATTGCTGCTCCTTTTGAGGCTAATAAAACTAGAACCGAATTCATAGGGACTCATAATCACCTCTTTCTTTGACAATTTGAGAGAACCAATGAAACAATAAGAAGGTCTCCCTAAATCAAGACTTGTGTGAGATGTACACATCGTTTTTAACGCGATAGTCATGGATTGCTCCTTTTGATACTAATCAAATTAGAAAGAAGTAATAAGACTCCTAATCACCTTCCTTCTTTCATAATTTTAGAAAACCAATGAAACAGTAAGAGGCCTCATTAAATGAAGACTTGTGTGAGATGTACGCATCGTTTTTAACGCGATAGATCATGGGATTGCTCCTTTCGATGCTAATCAAACTTAGAACGAAGTTATAGGACTCCTAATCACCTCTTTCTTTGACAATTTTAGTGCACCAATGAAACAATAAGAAGGTCTCTCTAAATGAAGACTTGTGTGAGATGTACGCATGGTTTTGAACGAGATAGTCATGGGTTTCTCGTTTGACACTAATCAAACTAGAACGAAGTAATACAACTCTTATCACCTCTTCTTTGTAAATTTAAACAAACCAATGAAACAATATGAAGGTCTCCCTAAATGAAGACCTGTGTGAGATCTACGCATCGTTTGAATGCGATAGTGATGGGATTGCTCCTTTTGATGCTAATTTCAACTAGAACGAAGTAATAGGACTCATAATCAACTATATTTTGACAATTTGAGAGAACTAATGAAACATTAAGAAGGTCTCCTAAATGAAGACTTGTGTGAGATGTACGGATCGTTTTGAAGGCACTAGTGAAGGATTGCTGCTCCTTTTGAGGCTAATCAAACTAGAACGAATTCATAGGACTCATAATCACCTCTTTCTTTGACAATTTGAGAGAACCAATGAAACAATAAGAAGGTCTCCTAAATCAAGACTTGTGTGAGATGTACACATCGTTTTTAACGCGATAGTCATAGGGATTGCTCCTTTTGATGCTAATCAAATTAGAACGAAGTAATAAGACTCCTAATCACCTCCTTCTTTCATAATTTTAGAGAACCAATGAAACAATAAGAAGGCCTCCTTAAATGAAGACTTGTGTGAGATGTACGCATCGTTTTTAACGCGATAGTCATGGGATTGCTCCTTTGATGCTAATCAACTTAGAACGAAGTTATAGGACTCCTAATCACATCTTTCTTTGACAATTTTAGTGCACCAATGAAACAATAAGAAGGTATCTCTAAATGAAGAATTGTGTGATATGTACGCATGGTTTTGAACGCGATAGTCATGGGTTTCTCGTTTTGACGCTAATCAAACTAGAACGAAGTAATACAACTCTTAATCACCTCTTTCTTTGTAATTTGAAACAACCAATGAAACAATATGAAGGTCTCCCTAAATGAAGACCTGTGTGAGATCTACGCATCGTTTTGAACGCGAGATAGTGATGTGATTGCTCCTTTTGATGCTAATTTCAACTAGAACGAAGTAATAGGACTCATAATCACCTATATTTTGACATTTGAGAGAACTAATGAAACATTAAGAAGGTCTCCCTAAATGAAGACTTGTGTGAGATGTACGAATCGTTTTGAAGGCACTAGTGATAGGATTGCTTGCTCCTTTTGATGCTAATCAAACTAGAACGAATTCATAGGACTCATAATCACCTCTTTCTTTGACAATTTGAGAGAACCAATGAAACAATAAGAAGGTCTTCCTAAATCAAGGCTTGTGTGAGATGTACACATCGTTTTTAACGCGATAGTCCTAGGATTGCTCCTTTTGATGCTAATCACATTAGAATGAAGTAATAAGACTCCTAATCACCTCCTTCTTTCATAATTTTAGAGAACCAATGAAACAATAAGAAGGTCTCCTTAAATGAAGACTTGTGTGAGATGTACGCATTCATTTTAATGCGATAGTCATGGGATTGCTCCTTTTGATGCTAATCAAACTTAGAACGAAGTTATAGGACTCCTAATCACCTCTTGTTTGACAATTTTAGTGCACCAATAAAACAATAAGAAGGTTCCCTAAATAAGAATTGTGTGATATGAACGCATGGTTTTGAACGCGATAGTCATGGGTTTCTCGTTTTGACACTAATCAAACTAGAACGAAGTAATACAACTCTTAATCACCTCTTTCTTGTAAATTTGAAACAAACCAACGAAACAATATGAAGGTCTCCCTAAATGAAGACCTGTGTGAGATCTACGCATCGTTTTGAATGCGATAGCGATGAGATTGCTCCTTTTGATGCTAATTTCAACTAGAACGAAGTAATAGGACTCATAATCAACTATATTTTGACAATTTGAGAGAACTAATGAAACATTAAGGTCTCCCTAAATGAAGACTTGTGTGATATGTACGGATCGTTTTGAAGGCACTAGTGATAGGATTGCTGCTCCTTTTGAGGCTAATCGAACTAGAACGAATTCATAGGATTCATAATCACCTCTTTCTTTGACAATTTGAGAGAACCAATGAAACAATAAGAAGGTCTTCCTAAATCAAGACTTGTGTGAGATGTACACATCATTTTTAACGCGATAGTCATGGGATTGCTCTTTTTGATGCTAATTACATTAGAACGAAGTAATAAGACTCCTAATCACCTCCTTCTTTCACAATTTTAGAGAATCAATGAAACAATAAGAAGGCCTCTTTAAATGAAGACTTGTGTGAGATGTACGCATCGTTTTTAACGCGATAATCATGGGATTGCTCCTTTTGATGCTAATCAAACTTAGAACGAAGTTATAGGACTCCTAATCACATCTTTCTTTGACAATTTTAGTGCACCAATGAAACAATAAGAAGGTATCCCTAAATGAATAATTGTGTGATATGAACGCATGGTTTTGAACGCGATAGTCATGGGTTTCTCGTTATGACGCTAATCAAACTAGAACGAAGTAATACAACTCTTAATCACCTCTTTCTTTGTAAATTTGAAACAACCAATGAAACAATATGAAGGTCTTCCCTAAATGAAGACCTGTGTGAGGATCTAATGCATCGTTTTGAACGCGATAAGTGATGTGGGATTTGCTCCTTTTGATGCTAATTTCAACTGAAATGAAGTATAGGACTCATAATCACCATATATGTTGACAATTTGAGAGAACGTAATGAACATTAAGAATGTCCTCCCTAAATGAATACTGATGTGAGATGTACGGAATCGTTTTGAAGGGCACTAGTGATAGGATTGCTGGCTCCTTTTGAGGCTAATCAAACTAGACCGAATTCATAGGGGACTCATAATCACCTCTTTCTTTGGACAATTTGCGAGAAACCAATGAAAAATAAGAAGGTCTCCTAAATCCAAGGACTTGTGTAAGATGACACATCGTTTTTAACGCGATAGTCATGGGATTTGCTCCTTTTGATGCTAATCAAATTAGAACGAAGTAATAAGACTCCCAATCACCTGACTTCTTTCATAATTTATAGAGGACCAAATGAACATAAGCAGGTCTCATTAAATGAAGACTTGTGTGAGATATACGCATCATTTTTACTGCGATAGTCATGGGATTGCTCCTTTTGATGCTAATCAAACTTAGAACGAAGTTATAGGACTCCTAATCACATCATTTCTTTGACAATTTTAGTGCACCAATGAAACAATAAGAAGGTTTCCCTAAATGAAGAATTGTGTGATATGAACGCATGGTTTTGAACGCGATAGTCATGGGTTTCTCGTTTTGACGCTAATCAAACTAGAACGAAGTAATACAACTCTTAATCACCTCTTTCTTTGTAAATTTGAAACAACCAATGAAACAATATGAAGGTCTTCCTAAATGAAGACCTGTGTGAGATCTACGCATCGTTTTGAACGCGATAGTGATGGATTGCTCCTTTTGATGCTAATTTCAACTAAACGAAGTAATAGGACTCATAATCACCTATATTTTGACAATTTGAGAGAACTAATGAAACATTAAGAATGTCTCCCTAAATGAAGACTTGTGTGAGATGTACGGATCGTTTTGAAGGCACTAGTGATAGGATTGCTGCTCCTTTTGAGGCTAATCAAACTAGAACGAATTCATAGGACTCATAATCACCTCTTTCTTGACAATTTGAGAGAACCAATGAAACAATAAGAAGGTCTTCCTAAATCAAGACTTGTGTGAGATGTACACATCGTTTTTAACGCGATAGTCATGGGATTGCTCCTTTTGATGCTAATCAAATTAGAACGAAGTAATAAGACTCCTAATCACCTCCTTCTTTCATAATTTTAGAAACCAATGAAACAATAAGAAGGCCTCATTAAATGAAGACTTGTGTGAGATGTACGCATCGTTTTTAACGCGATAGTCATGGGATTGCTCCTTTTGATGCTAATCAAACTTAGAACGAAGTTATAGGACTCCTAATCACCTCTTTCTTTGACAATTTTAGTGCACCAATGAAACAATAAGAAGGTATCTCTAAATGAAGACTTGTGCGAGATGTACGCATGGTTTTGAACGAGATAGTCATGGGTTTCTCGTTTTGACGCTAATCAAACTAGAACGAAGTAATACAACTCTTAATCACCTCTTTCTTTGTAAATTTGAAACAACCAACGAAACAATATGAAGGTCTCCCTAAATGAAGACCTGTGTGAGATCTACGCATCGTTTTGAATGGGATAGTGATGGGATTGCTCCTTTTGATGCTAATTTCAAATAGAACGAAGTAATAGGACTCATAATCAACTATATTTTGACAATTTGAGAGAACTAATGAAACATTAAGAAGGTCTCCTAAATGAAGACTTGTGTGAGATGTACGGATCGTTTTGAAGGCACTAGTAGGATTGCTGCTCCTTTTGAGGCTAATCAAACTAGAACGAATTCATAGGACTCATAATCACCTCTTTCTTTGACAATTTGAAAGAACCAATGAAACAATAAGGTCTTCCTAAATCAAGACTTGTGTGAGATGTACACATCGTTTTTAACGCGATAGTCATGGGATTGCTCCTTTTGCTGCTAATCAAATTAGAACGAAGTAATAAGACTCCTAATCACCTCCTTCTTTCATAATTTTAGAGAACCAATGAAACAATAAGAAGGCCTCCTTAAATGAAGACTTGTATGAGATGTACGCATCGTTTTTAACGCGATAATCATGGGATTGCTCCTTTTGATGCTAATCAAACTTTGACAATTTTAGTGCACCAATGAAATAATAAGAAGGTATCTAAATGATGAATTGTGTGATAGTACGCATGGTTTTGAACGCGATAGTCATGGGCTTCTCATTTTGACGCTAATCAAACTAGAACGAAGTAATACAACTCTTAATCACCTTTTTCTTTGTAAATTTGAAACAACCAATGAAACAATATGAAGGTCTCCCTAAATAAGACCTGTGTGAGATCTACGCATCGTTTTGAACGCGATAGTGATGTGATTGCTCCTTTTGATGCTAATTTCAACTAAAACGAAGTAATAGGACTCATAATCACCTATATTTTGACAATTTGAGAGAACTAATGAAACATTAAGAAGGTCTCCCTAAATGAACACTTGTGTGAGATGTACGAATCGTTTTGAAGGCACTAATGATAGGATTGCTGCTCCTTTTGATGCTAATCAAACTAGAACGAATTCATAGGACTCATAATCACCTCTTTCTTTGACAATTTGAGAGAACCAATGAAACAATAAGAAGGTCTTCCTAAATCAAGGCTTGTGTAAGATGTACACATCGTTTTTAACGCGATAGTCCTGGGATTGCTCCTTTTGATGCTAATCACATTAGAAAGAAGTAATAAGACTCCTAATCACCTCCTTCTTTCACAATTTTTGAGAACCAATGAAACAATAAGAAGGTCTCCTTAAATGAAGACTTGTGTGAGATGTACGCATTCATTTTAATGTGATAGTCATGGGATTGCTCCTTTTGATGCTAATCAAACTTAGAACGAAGTTATAGGACTCCTGATCACCTCATTGTTTGACAATTTTAGTGCACCAATAAAACAATAAGAAGGTTTCCCTAAATGAAGAATTGTGTGATATGAACGCATGGTTTTGAACGCTATAGTCATGTGTTTCTCGTTTTGACACTAATCAAACTAGAACGAAGTAATACAACTCTTAATCACCTCTTTCTTTGTAAATTTGAAACAACCAATGAAACAATATAAAGGTCTTCCTAAATGAAGACCTGTGTGAGATCTACGCATCGTTTTGAATGCGATAGTGATGGGATTGCTCCTTTTGATGCTAATTTCAACTAAAACGAAGTAATAGGACTCATAATCACCTATATTTTGACAATTTGAGAGAACTAATGAAACATTAAGAATGTCTCCCTAAATGAATACTTGTGTGAGATGTACGAATCGTTTGAAGGCACTAGTGATAGGATTGCTGCTCCTTTTGATGCTAATCAAACTAGAACGAATTCATAGGACTCATAATCACCTCTTTCTTTGACAATTTGAGAGAACCAATGAAACAATAAAAAGGTCTTCCTAAATCAAGGCTTGTGTAAGATGTACACATCGTTTTTAATGCGATAGTCCAGGGATTGCTCCTTTTGATGCTAATCACATTAGAAAGAAGTAATAAGACTCCTAATCACCTCCTTCTTTCATAATTTTAGAGAACCAAAGAAACAATAAGAAGGTCTCCTTAAATGAAGACTTGTGTGAGATATACGCATTCATTTTAATGCGATAGTCATGGGATTGCCTCCTTTTGATGCTAATCAAACTTAGAACGAAGTTATAGGACTCCTAATCACCTCATTGTTTGACAATTTTAGTGCACCAATAAAACAATAAGAAGGTTTCCCTAAATGAAGAATTGTGTGATATGAACGCATGGTTTTGAACGCGATAGTCATGGGTTTCTCGTTTTGACACTAATCAAACTAGAACGAAGTAATACAACTCTTAATCACCTCTTTCTTTGTAAATTTGAAACAACCAATGAAATAATATGAAGGTCTTCCTAAATGAAGACCTGTGTGAGATCTACGCATCGTTTTGAACGCGATAGTGATGGGATTGCTCCTTTTGATGCTAATTTCAACTAAACGAAATAATAGGACTCATAACCACCTATATTTTGACAATTTGAGAGAACTAATGAAACATTAAGAATGTCTCTCTAAATGAAGACTTGTGTGAGATGTACGGATCGTTTTGAAGGCACTAGTGATAGGATTGCTGCTCCTTTTGAGGCTAATAAAACTAGACCGAATTCATAGGACTCATAATCACCTCTTTCTTTGACAATTTGAGAGAACGAATGAAACAATAAGAAGGTCTCCCTAAATCAAGACTTGTGTGAGATGTACACATCGTTTTTAACGCGATAGTCATAGGATTGCTCCTTTTGATACTAATCAAATTAGAACGAAGTAATACGACTCCTAATCACCTCCTTCTTTCATAATTTTAGAAAACCAATGAAACAATAAGAAGGCCTCATTAAATGAAGACTTGTGTGAGATGTACGCATCGTTTTTAACGCGATAGTCATGGGATTGCTCCTTTCGATGCTAATCAAACTTAGAACGAAGTTATAGGACTCCTAATCACCTCTTTCTTTGACAATTTTAGTGCACCAATGAAACAATAAGAAGGTCTCTCTAAATGAAGACTTGTGCGAGATGTACGCATGGTTTTGAACGAGATAGTCATGGGTTTCTCGTTTTGACGCTAATCAAACTAGAACGAAGTAATACAACTCTTAATCACCTCTTTCTTTGTAAATTTGAAACAACCAACGAAACAATATGAAGGTCTCCCTAAATGAAGACCTGTGTGAGATCTACGCATCGTTTTGAATGGGATAGTGATGGGATTGCTCCTTTTGATGCTAATTTCAAATAGAACGAAGTAATAGGACTCATAATCAACTATATTTTGACAATTTGAGAGAACTAATGAAACATTAAGAAGGTCTTCCTAAATGAAGACTTGTGTGAGATGTACGGATCGTTTTGAAGGCACTAGTGATAAGATTGCTGCTCCTTTTGATGCTAATCAAACTAGAACGAATTCATAGGACTCATAATCACCTCTTTCTTTGACAATTTGAGAGAACCAATGAAACAATAAGAAGGTCTCCCTAAATCAAGGCTTGTGTGAGATGTACACATCGTTTTTAACGCGATAGTCATAGGATTGCTTCTTTTGATGCTAATCAAATTAGAAAGAAGTAATAAGACTCCTAATCACCTCCTTCTTTCATAATTTTAGAGAACCAAAGAAACAATAAGAAGGTCTCCTTAAATGAAGACTTGTGTGAGATATACGCATTCATTTTAATGCGATAGTCATGGGATTGCCCCTTTTGATGCTAATCAAACTTAGAACGAAGTTATAGGACTCCTAATCACCTCATTGTTTGACAATTTTAGTGCACCAATAAAACAATAAGAAGGTTTCCCTAAATGAAGAATTGTGTGATATGAACGCATGGTTTTGAACGCGATAGTCATGGGTTTTTCGTTTTGACGCTAATCAAACTAGAACGAAGTAATACAACTCTTAATCACCTCTTTCTTTGTAAATTTGAAACAACCAATGAAATAATATGAAGGTCTTCCTAAATGAAGACCTGTGTGAGATCTACGCATCGTTTTGAACGCGATAGTGATGGGATTGCTCCTTTTGATGCTAATTTCAACTAGAACGAAATAATAGGACTCATAACCACCTATATTTTGACAATTTGAGAGAACTAATGAAACATTAAGAATGTCTCTCTAAATGAAGACTTGTGTGAGATGTACGGATCGTTTTGAAGGCACTAGTGATAGGATTGCTGCTCCTTTTGAGGCTAATAAAACTAGACCGAATTCATAGGACTCATAATCACCTCTTTCTTTGACAATTTGAGAGAACCAATGAAACAATAAGAAGGTCTCCCTAAATCAAGACTTGTGTGAGATGTACACATCGTTTTTAACGCGATAGTCATAGGATTGCTCCTTTTGATACTAATCAAATTAGAACGAAGTAATACGACTCCTAATCACCTCCTTCTTTCATAATTTTAGAAAACCAATGAAACAATAAGAAGGCCTCATTAAATGAAGACTTGTGTGAGATGTACGCATCGTTTTTAACGCGATAGTCATGGGATTGCTCCTTTCGATGCTAATCAAACTTAGAACGAAGTTATAGGACTCCTAATCACCTCTTTCTTTGACAATTTTAGTGCACCAATGAAACAATAAGAAGGTCTCTCTAAATCAAGACTTGTGCGAGATAGTACGCATGGTTTTGAACGAGATAGTCATGGGTTTCTCGTTTTGACGCTAATCAAACTAGAACAAAGTAATACAACTCTTAATCACCTCTTTCTTTATAAATTTGAAACAACCAATGAAACAATATGAAGGTCTCCCTAAATAAAGACCTGTGTGAGATCTACGCATCGTTTTGAACGCGATAGTGATGTGATTGCTCCTTTTGATGCTAATTTCAACTAGAACGAAGTAATAGGACTCATAATCACCTATATTTTGACAATTTGAGAGAACTAATGAAACATTAAGAAGGTCTCCCTAAATGAATACTTGTGTGAGATGTACGAATCGTTTTGAAGGCACTAGTGATAGGATTGCTGCTCCTTTTGATGCTAATCAAACTAGAACGAATTCATAGGACTCATAATCACCTCTTTCTTTGGCAATTTGAGAGAACGAATGAAATAATAAGAAGGTCTTCCTAAAACAAGGCTTGTGTGAGATGTACACATCGTTTTTAACGCGATAGTCCTTGGATTGCTCTTTTTGATGCTAATCACATTAGAATGAAGTAATAAGACTCCTAATCACCTCCTTCTTTCACAATTTTAGAGAACCAATGAAACAATAAGAAGGTCTCCTTAAATGAAGACTTATGTGAGATGTACGCATTCATTTTAATGCGATAGTCATGGGATTGCTCTTTTGGATGCTAAGCAAACTTAGAACGAAGTTATAGGACTCCTAATCACCTCTTTGTTTGACAATTTTAGTGCACCAATAAAACAATAAGAAGGTTTCCCTAAATAATGAATTGTGTGATATGAACGCATGGTTTTGAACACGATAGTCATGGGTTTCTCGTTTTGACACTAATCAAACTAGAACGGAGTAATACAACTCTTAATCACCTCTTTCTTTGTAAATTTGAAACAACCAACGAAACAATATGAAGGTCTCCCTAAATGAAGACCTGTGTGAGATCTACGCATCGTTTTGAATGCGATAGCGATGAGATTGCTCCTTTTGATGCTAATTTCAACTAGAACGAAGTAATAGGACTCATAATTAACTATATTTTGACAATTTGAGAGAACTAATAAAACATTAAGGTCTCCCTAAATGAAGACTTGTGTGATATGTACGGATCGTTTTGAAGGCACTAGTGATAGGATTGCTGCTCCTTTTCAGGCTAATCGAACTAGAACGAATTCATAGGATTCATAATCACCTCTTTCTTTGACAATTTGAGAGAACCAATGAAACAATAAGAAGGCCTTCCTAAATCAAGACTTGTGTGAGATGTACACATCGTTTTTAACGCGATAGTAATGGGATTGCTCTTTTTTGATGCTAATCACATTAGAACGAAGTAATAAGACTCCTAATCACCTCCTTCTTTCACAATTTTAGAGAACCAATGAAACAATAAGAAGGCCTCCTTAAATGAAGACTTGTGTGAGAATGTACGCATCGTTTGTAACGCGATAGTCATGGGATTGCTCCTTTTGATGCTAATCAAACTTAGAACGAAGTTATAGGACTCCTAATCACATCTTTCTTTGACAATTTTAGTGCACCAATGAAACAATAAGAAGGTATCCCTAAATGAATAATTGTGTGATATGAACGCATGGTTTTGAACGCGATAGTCATGGTTTCTCGTTATGACGCTAATCAAACTAGAACGAAGTAATACAACTCTTAATCACCTCTTTCTTTGTAAATTTGAAACAACCAATGAAACAATATGAAGGTCTTCCTAAATGAAGACCTGTGGGAGATCTACGCATCGTTTTGAACGCGATAGTGATGGGATTGCTCCTTTTGATGCTAATTTCAACTAAAACGAAGTAATAGGACTCATAATCACCTATATTTTGACAATTTGAGAGAACTAATGAAACATTAAGAAGGTCTCCCTAAATGAATACTTGTGTGAAATGTACGAATCGTTTTGAAGGCACTAGTGATAGGATTGCTGCTCCTTTTGATGCTAATCAAACTAGAACGAATTCATAAGACTCATAATCACCTCTTTCTTTGACATATTGAGAGAACCAATGAAACAATAAGAAGGTCTTCCTAAATCAAGGCTTGTGTAAGATGTACACATCGTTTTTAACGCGATAGTCCTGGGATTGCTCTTTTTGATGCTAATCACATTAGAAAGAAGTAATAAGACTCCTAATCACCTCCTTCTTTCACAATTTTAGAGAACCAATGAAACAATAAGAAGGTCTCCTTAAATGAAGACTTGTGTGAGAAGTAAGCATCGTTTTTAACGCGATAGTCATTGGATTGGTCCTTTTGATGCTAATCAAACTTAGAACGAAGTTATAGGACTCCTAATCACATCTTTCTTTGACAATTTTAGTGCACCAATGAAACAATAAGAAGGTATCCCTAAATGAATAATTGTGTGATATAAACGCATGGTTTTGAACGCGATAGTCATGTGTTTCTCGTTATGACGCTAATCAAACTAGAACGAAGTAATACAACTCTTAATCACCTCTTTCTTTGTAAATTTTAAACAACCAATGAAACAATATGAAAGTCTTCCTAAATGAAGACCTGTGTGAGATCTACGCATCGTTTTGAACGCGATAGTGATGGGATTGCTCCTTTTGATGCTAATTTCAACTAAAACGAAGTAATAGGACTTATAATCACCTATATTTTGACAATTTGAGAGAACTAATGAAACTTTAAGAATGTCTCCCTAAATGAAGACTTGTGTGAGATGTACAGATTGTTTAGAAGGCACTAGTGATAGGATTGCTGCTCCTTTTGAAGGTAATCAAACTAGACCGAATTCATAGGACTCATAATCACCTCTTTCTTTGACAATTTGAGAGAACCAATGAAACAATAACAAGGTCTCCCTAAATCAAGACTTGTGTGAGATGTACACATCGTTTTTAACGCGATAGTCTTGGGATTGCTTCTTTTGATACTAATCAAATTAGAACGAAGTAATAAGACTCCTAATCACCTCCTTCTTTCATAATTTTAGAAAACCAATGAAACAATAAGAAGGCCTCATTAAATGAAGACTTGTGTGAGATGTACGCATCGTTTTTAACGCGATAGTCATGGGATTGCTCCTATCGATGCTAATCAAACTTAGAACGAAGTTATAGGACTCCTAATCACCTCTTTCTTTGACAATTTTAGTGCACCAATGAAACAATAAGAAGGTCTCTCTAAAAGAAGACTTGTGCGAGATGTACGCATGGTTTTGAACGAGATAGTCATGGGTTTCTCGTTTTGACCCTAATCAAACTAGAACGAAGTAATACAACTCTTAATCACCTCTTTCTTTGTAAATTTGAAACAACCAACGAAACAATATGAAGGTCTCCCTAAATGAAGACCTGTGTGAGATCTACGCATCGTTTTGAATGGGATAGTGATGGGATTGCTCCTTTTGATGCTAATTTCAAATAGAACGAAGTAATAGGACTCATAATCAACTATATTTTGACAATTTGAGAGAACTAATGAAACATTAAGAAGGTCTTCCTAAATGAAGACTTGTGTGAGATGTACGGATCGTTTTGAAGGCACTAGTAGGATTGCTGTTCCTTTTGAGGCTAATCAAACTAGAACGAATTCATAGGACTCATAATCACCTCTTTCTTTGACAATTTGAAAGAACCAATGAAACAATAAGAAGGTCTTCCTAAATCAAGACTTGTGTGAGATGTACACATCGTTTTTAATGCGATAGTCATGGGATTGCTCCTTTTGCTGCTAATCAAATTAGAACGAAGTAATAAGACTCCTAATCACCTCCTTCTTTCATAATTTTAGAGAACCAATGAAACAATAAGAAGGCCTCCTTAAATGAAGACTTGTATGATATGTACGCATCGTTTTAAACGCGATAATCATGGGATTGCTCCTTTTGATGCTAATCAAACTTAGAACGAAGTTATAGGACTCCTAATTACCTCTTTCTTTGACAATTTTAGAATGAAACAATAAGAAGGTATCTAAATGAAGAATTGTGTGATAGTACGCATGGTTTTGAACGCGATAGTCATGGACATCTCATTTTGACGCTAATCAAACTAGAACGAAGTAATACAACTCTTAATCACCCCTTTTTTTGTAAATTTGAAACAACCAATGAAACAATATGAAGGTCTCCCTAAATAAAGACCTGTATGAGATCTACGCATCGTTTTGAACGCGATAGTGATGTAATTGCTCCTTTCGATGCTAATTTCAACTAGAACGAAGTAATAGGACTCATAATCACCTATCTTTTGACAATTTGAGAGAACTAATGAAACATTAAGAAGGTCTCCCTAAATGAATACTTGTGTGAGATGTACGAATCGTTTTGAAGGCACTAGTGATAGGATTGCTGCTCCTTTTGATGCTAATCAAACTAGAACGAATTCATAGGACTCATAATCACCTCTTTCTTTGACAATTTGAGAGAACCAATGAAATAATAAGAAGGTCTTCCTAAATCAAGGCTTGTGTGAGATGTACACATCGTTTTTAATGCGATAGTCCTTGGATTGCTCCTTTTGATGCTAATCACATTAGAATGAAGAAATAAGACTCCTAATCACCTCCTTCTTTCACAATTTTAGAGAACCAATGAAACAATAAGAAAGTCTCCTTAAATGAAGACTTGTGTGAGATGTACGCATTCATTTTAATGCGATAGTCATGGGATTGCTCCTTTTGATGCTAATCAAACTTAGAATGAAGTTATAGGACTCCTAATCATCTCTTTGTTTGACAATTTTAGTGCACCAATAAAACAATAAGAAGGTTTCCCTAAATGAAGAATTGTGTGATATGAACGCATGGTTTTGAACGCGATAGTCATGAGTTTCTCGTTTTGACACTAATCAAACTAGAACGAAGTAATACAACTCTTAATCACCTCTTTCTTTGTAAATTTGAAACAACCAACAAAACAATATGAAGGTCTCCCTAAATGAAGAACTGTGTGAGATCAACGCATCGTTTTGAATGCGATAGCGATGAGATTGCTCCTTTTGATGCTAATTTCAACTAGAACGAAGTAATAGGACTCATAATCAACTATATTTTGAAAATTTAAGAGAACTAATGAAACATTAAGGTCTCCCTAAATGAAGACTTGTGTGATATGTACAGATCGTTTTGAAGGCACTAGTGATAGGATTGCTGCTCCTTTTGAGGCTAATCGAAATAGAACGAATTCATAGGATTTATAATCACCTCTTTCTTTGACAATTTGAGAGAACCAATGAAACAATAAGAAGGTCTTCCTAAATCAAGACTTGTGTGAGATGTACACATCGTTTTTAATGAGATAGTCATGGGATTGTTCTTTTTTTGATGCTAATCACATTAGAACGAAGTAATAAGACTCCTAATCACCTCCTTCTTTCACAATTTTGAGAACCAATGAAACAATAAGAAGGCCTCCTTAAATGAAGACTTGTGTGAGATGTACGCATTCATTTTAATGCGATAGTCATGGGATTGCTCCTTTTGATGCTAATCAAACTTAGAACGAAGTTATAGGACTCCTAATCAGCTCATTATTTGACAATTTTAGTGCACCAATAAAACAATAAGAAGGTTTCCCTAAATGAAGAATTGTGTGATATGAACGCATGGTTTTGAACGCGATAGTCATGGGTTTCTCGTTTTGACACTAATCAAACTAGAACGAAGTAATACAACTCTTAATCACCTCTTTCTTTGTAAATTTGAAACAACCAATGAAACAATATGAAGGTCTTCCTAAATGAAGATCTGTGTGAGATCTACACATCGTTTTGAACGCGATAGTGATGGGATTGCTTCTTTTGATGCTAATTTCAACTAAAACGAAGTAATAGGACTCATAATCACCTATATTTTGACAATTTGAGAGAACTAATGAAACATTAAGAATGTCATCCTAAATGAAGACTTGTGTACGGATCGTTTTGAAGGCACTAGTGATAGGACTGCTGCTCCTTTTGAGGCTAATCAAACTAGACCGAATTCATAGGACTCATAATCACCTCTTTCTTTGACAATTTGAGAGAACCAATGAAATAATAAGAAGGTCTCCCTAAATCAAGATTTGTGTGAGATGTATACATTGTTTTTAACGCGATAGTCATGGGATTGCTCCTTTTGATGCTAATCAAATTAGAACGAAGTAATAAGACTCCTAATCACCTCCTTCTTTCATAATTTTAGAGAACCAATGAAACAATAAGAAGGTCTCCTTAAATGAAGACTTGTGTGAGATGTACGCATCGTTTTTAACGCGATAATCATGGGATTACTCCTTTTGATGCTAATCAAACTTAGAACGAAGTTATAGGACTCCTAATCACCTCTTTCTTTGACAATTTTAGTGCACCAATGAAGCAATAGAAAGGTATCTAAATGAAGAATTGTGTGATAGTACGCATGGTTTTGAACGAGATAGTCATGGGTTTCTCGTTTTGACGCTAATCAAACTAGAATGAAGTAATACAACTCTTAATCACCTCTTTCTTTGTAAATTTGAAACAACCAATGAAACAATATGAACACCTCCCTAAATGAAGACCTGTGTGAGATCTACGCATCGTTTTGAATGCGATAGTGATGGGATTGCTCCTTTTAATGCTAATTTCATCTAGAACGAAGTAATAGAACTCATAATCAACTATATTTTAACAATTTGAGAGAACTAATGAAACATTAAGAAGGTCTCCCTAAATGAAGACTTGTGTGAGATGTACGGATACTTTTGAAGGCACTAGTAGGATTGCTGCTCCTTTTGAGGCTAATCAAACTAGAACGAATTCATAGGACTCATAATCACCTCTTTCTTTGACAATTTGAGAGAACCAATGAAACAATAAGAAGGTCTTCCTAAATCAAGACTTGTGTGAGATGTACACATCGTTTTTAACGCGATAGTCATGGGATTGCTCCTTTTGATGCTAATCAAATTAGAACGAAGTAATAAGACTCCTAATCACCTCCTTCTTTCATAATTTTAGAGAACCAATGAAACAATAAGAAGGCCTCCTTAAATGAAGACTTGTGTGAGATGTACGCATCGTTTTTAACGCGATAATCATGGGATTGCTCCTTTTGATGCTAATCAAACTTAGAACGAAGTTATAGGACTCCTAATCACCTCTTTCTTTGACAATTTTAGTGCACCAATGAAACAATAAGAAGGTATCTAAATGAAGAATTGTGTGATAGTATGCATGGTTTTGAACGCGATAGTCATGGGTTTCTCATTTTGACGCTAATCAAACTAGAACGAAGTAATACAACTCTTAATCACCTCTTTCTTTGTACATTTGAAACAACCAATGAAACAATATGAAGGTCTCCCTAAATGAGGACCTGTGTGAGATATACGCATCGTTTTGAACGCGATAGTGATTTGATTGCTCCTTTTGATGCTAATTTCAACTAGAACGAAGTAATAGGACTCATAATCACCTATATTTTGACTATTTGAGAGAACTAATGAAACATTAAGAAGGTCTCCCTAAATGAAAACTTGTGTGAGGTGTACGAATCGTTTTGAAGGCACTAGTGATAGGCTTGCTGCTCCTTTTGATGCTAATCAGACTAGAACGAATTCATAGTACTTATAATCACCTCTTTCTTTGACAATTTGTGAGAACCAATGAAACAATAAGAAGGTCTTCCTAAATCAAGACTTGTGTGAGATGTACACATCGTTTTTAACGCGATAGTCCTAGGATTGCTCCTTTTGATGCTAATCACATTTGAATGAAATAATAAGACTCCTAATCACCTCCTTCTTTCACAATTTTAGAGAACCAATGAAACAATAAGGTCTCCTTAAATGAATACTTGTGTGAGATGTACGCATTCATTTTAATGCGATAGTCATGGGATTGCTCCTTTTGATGCTAATCAAACTTAGAACGAAGTTATAGGACTCCTAATCACCTCTTTGTTTGACAATTTTAGTGCACCAATAAAACAATAAGAAGGTTTCCCTAAATGAAGAATTGTGTGATATGAACGCATGGTTTTGAACGCGATAGTCATGGGTTTCTCGTTTTGACAATAATCAAACTAGGAGGAAGTAATACAACTCTTAATCACCTCTTTCTTTGTAAATTTGAAACAACCAACGAAACAATATGAAGGTCTCCCTAAATGAAGACTTGTGTGAGATCTACGCATCGTTTTGAATGCGATAGCGATGAAATTGCTCCTTTTGATGCTAATTTCAACTAGAACGAAGTAATAGGACACATAATCAACTATATTTTGACAATTTGAGATAACTAATGAGACATTAAGGTCTCCCTAAATGAAGACTTGTGTGATATGTACGGATCATTTTGAAGGCACTAGTGATAGGATTGCTGCTCCTTTGGAGGCTAATCGAACTAGAACGAATTCATAGGATTCATAATCACCTCTTTCTTTGACAATTTGTGAGAACCAATGAAACAATAAGAAGGACTTCCTAAATCAAGACTTGTGTGAGATGTACACATCGTTTTTAACGCGATAGTCATGGGATTGCTCTTTTTGATGCTAATTACATTAGAACGAAGTAATAAGACTCCTAATCACCTCCTTCTTTCACAATTTTAGAGAACCAATGAAACAATAAGAAGGTCTCCTTAAATGAAGACTTGTGTGAGATGTACGCATCGTTTTTAATGCGATAGTCATGGGATTGCTCCTTTTGATGCTAATCAAACTTAGAACGAAGTTATAGGACTCCTAATCACATCTTTCTTTGACATTTAGTGCACCAATGAAACAATAAGAAGGTATCCCTAAATGAATAATTGTGTGATATGAACGCATGGTTTTGAACGCGATAGTCATGGTTTCTCGTTATGACTCTAATCAAACTACAACGAAGTAATACAACTCTTAATCACCTCTTTCTTTGTAAATTTGAAACAACCAATGAAACAATATGAAGGTCTTCCTAAATGAAGACTTGTGTGAGATCTATGCATCGTTTTGAACGCGATAGTGATGGGATTGCTCCTTTTGATGCTAATTTCAACTGAAATGAAGTAATAGGACTCATAATCACCTATATTTTGACAATTTGAGAGAACTAATTGAAACATTAAGAATGTCTCCCTAAATGAAAACTTATGTGAGATGTACGGATCGTTTTGAAGGCACTAGTGATAGGATTGCTGCTCCTTTTGAGGCTAATCAAACTAGACCGAATTCATAGGACTCATAATCATCTCTTTCTTTGACAATTTGAGAGAACCAATGAAACAATAAGAAGGTCTCCCTAAATCAAGACTTGTGTGAGATGTACACATCGTTTTTAACGCGATAGTCATGGGATTGCTCCTTTTGATGCTAATCAAATTAGAACGAAGTAATAAGACTCCTAATCACCTCCTTCTTTCATAATTTTAGAGAACCAATGAAACAATAAGAAGGACTCATTAAATGAAGACTTGTGTGAGATGTACGCATCGTTTTTAATGCGATACTCATGGGATTGCTCCTTTTGATGCTAATCAAACTTAGAACGAAGTTATAAGACTCCTAATCACATCTTTCTTTGACAATTTTAGTGCACCAATGAAACAATAAGAAGGTCTCCCTAAATGAAGACTTGTGCGAGATGTACGCATGGTTTTGAACGAGATAGTCATGGGTTTCTCGTTTTGACGCTAATCAAACTAGAACGAAGTAATACAACTCTTAATCACCTCTTTCTTTGTAAATTTGGAACAACCAATGAAACAAAATGAAGGTCTCCCTAAATGAAAACCTGTGTGAGATCTACGTATCGTTTTGAATGCGATAGTGATGGGATTGCTCCTTTTGATGCTAATTTCAACTAGAACGAAGTAATAGGACTCATAATCAACTATATTTTGACAATTTGAGAGAACTAATGAAACATTAAGAAGGTCTCCCTAAATGAAGACTTGTGTGCGATGTACGGATCGTTTTGAAGGCACTAGTAGGATTGCTGCTCCTTTTGAGGCTAATAAACTAGAACGAATTCATAGGACTCATAATCCCTCTTTCTTTGACAATTTGAAAGAACCAATGAAACAATAAGAAGGACTTCCTAAATCAAGACTTGTGTGAGAGTACACATCGTTTTAACGCGATAGTCATGGGATTGCTCCTTTGATGCTAATCAAATTAGAACGATGTAATAGACTCATAATCACTCCTTCTTCATAATTTTAGAGGACCAATGATACAATAAGAAGGCCTCCTAAATGAAAGACTGGTGTAGATGTACGCATCGTTTTTAACGCGATAATCATGGAATTGCTCCTTTTGATGCTAATCAAACTTAGAACGAAGTTATAGGACTCCTAATCACCTCTTTCTTTGACAATTTTAGTGCACCAATGAAACAATAAGATGGTATCTAAATGAAGAATTGTGTGATAGTACGCATGGTTTTGAACGCGATAGTCATGGGTTTATCATTTTGACGCTAATCAAACTAGAACGAAGTAATACAACTCTTA